>OZ022420.1:21607163-21631930 GCA_963989365.1 Rhimphoctona megacephalus
GGGCGCATACATTTCGTCTCGACTTCATTCTATACCTTTCGTCGTCTCATGAGATGTTTTCTTTATTTATCCTTTCAATTTTTTTCGTACTCATCTACGAACCCCCCAAACGAAGCGAAACAATGAAAGAGTTTCACAGCCTTTCTCGTAGGAGAGAAAGAAAGAAAGACAGAAAGAAAGAGAGGATATCTCTCCACTTCTCTCGATGTGCTCTTGAATGAGTCGACTACAGAGACTCACTCGTGCAAATGTTCTGAAACCCGTCCTGCCCACACGAGAATGCAGAACTTGCTCCAGTCCATATAAGTGTATGTAAATATATATAGCATTGAAGTTCTTTGGTTACACAAAAAGAGATCGTCCGAGTGAATTCGCGAGTCCCGAAAAGTCAAAACTGGGTCCAGTATTACGCGATATATACGAGAGATCCGACTGAATCCGAGGGGCTGCTCACTTAGGAAATCTTTGAACCATTTTATCAAAAATCAGATAGGCAATCGCTAGAAGTCGCTGGAAATCGCGCGAGTCGCATTGATTCCTGTTTTTCTTATCATTTTTCAAAGTATATAGGAAATCGCAAAGAAATCACAGGATTTCGGAATCACTGGGAATCGCTAATCCCCTCTTCAAGCGAACAAGCCTTTATCCAACGTTTATGTATAACTATATGCTGATGATGTAAAACTAAAAACGCGTTCGAACATGCATTTGCTCGTTCCGAACGTATCTCAGAGGTTTCGCTCGTCAGTTGATGTTTGCTCGTGACAGATCTGTCTTGGTATAATAATCATCTCTTTGTGTACCCTGCTTAGAAAATATTATTGAAATCCATAGAAAAAAATGAATCGGAATCAACGGTGTTATTTGTGCAGGAAAATAACCTATTCAAATGCTCCTTTCCGATAGACTTTTGCAATGAGAGAGAATTCTATCAACTGTTCCAATCCCATAGACTTCCTCAATGGGAATGAATCGGTAAAAACACTTAAAGCAAGGAAAAACGAATCGGAATTATCCGATTTCTTTACATTGTCAAAAAGAATTTGTGGCTCCAAACAAAATTTACTTGAACGAAGTAAATTATTTACTTGTATATTATCCAGTAATTCAGTACTCGCATGAAGTAAATATATCTTTGATCGAAACATCATGGTTAGTAAAGGCAAATACAAAATGATTTAGAGAAATGCACAGTTGCAAGATCGAAATGAACGGGTTACTGAAAACAAAAAATCGGTTTTTTTTCAACTAAAAATTCATATTTTATCATTATTGATCGCATTTTAATATGCCCATCACTCCTGACATTCATTTTTACGGAAAAATTTTCCTACCTACACGGGGATTCGATCCGACCTACCTACCCATCTACGACCTAACCAGCACAGACGCTACCTATTACACCATCCTCTACATGAGAACTTGAAGTTAAAAAATGATATATAAATCGCAGATCCAGCATGGAGTAAGAAAAGCCAATGCATGATCTATAAAACAATATTTATTGAAATTCGTTTTTACTATTCTGTTTTAACCATTATTATAATGAGAAGTCGCATTAATATTCGTTTTAGTAAAGAAAAAAAAATCGTGAGGTGATCACTTGGAAAAAAATTTAAGCAAATATACACACTTAAAAGGAGTGTACGATTCGTATTTGTAAAAAAAAAACATCTTAACTCTATGGTTCCCTCCAAGCATCGAAAGAAATACGCTCATTTTTATTTGTTTCTATATCAAAGAATCACCCTACCAGAACTATGGTTAAAAAAATTGCGAACAGATACGGGATCATCGGGATAGAAACAAATCGATTACTTGTTTCCAATGATTTTGGTTTATCCAATTGAAAATATTACATCATATTGGCAGCTAATCACTCGAATTGGTGTTGACTAAATAAAACGATAGAGTCAAAAATATTAATTATTTATAATAAATCTTTGGCCTTGTTGCCTATAGATTCCATGTATTTACACCAAATACCTTCGATTTATATGAATTCATTAGATTATTGGGACCAAGTAAATGCCATCAAGAAAATGATTTACTTGTCGCAATGTCTATTTTTATTTGTGACCGATTCAATATTTAAATTGGAATCAAGTTGGAATTCATCTTCTCAAGAAACTCATTCGAACCCATGAAATTGTCAATTAGACTATTTCCCATTAGATATTCTATTTAATACGAAATTTCCCATACATTCCGATTAACAGTTCATGCAGTTTTCTATAGGAAATTTCATATTAAATAGAATATCTAATGGGAAATCGTCTAATTGATAAGTTTATGATTTTGAATGAGTTTCGTGAAATGATGAATTCCAAATCGATTCCAATGTAAATACTGAATCGGTTGCAATAGGAATATTGCGTTATACGATTTTTATAAGATCTAATCGGAAATGAATAGGAAGCGGCGTATATATACACCGCTTCCTATTAACTTCCGATTGGATCTTATAAAAATCGTATCACGCAATATTCCTATTGCAACCGATTCAGTATTTCAGATAGGTATTTCAGATAGATATATACAGCTTCCTATTCACTTTCGATTGAATGTTATAAAAATCGTATCACGCAATATTCCTATTCCAACCGATTCAGTATTTAAATTGGAATCGATTTGGAATTCACCATTTCACGAAACTCATTCAAACCCATAAACTTGTCAATTGGACGATTTCCCATTAGATATTCTATTTAATACGAATTTTCCTACGGAATTACATTTGACAGTGTATGCAATTTTCGATACACCGCTTTCCATTCATTTTCGATAGGATCTCATAAAAATCATTCAAACCCATAAAATTATCAACTAGACTATTTCTCATTAGATATTCCATTTAATATGAAATTTCTCATACATTCCGATTGACAGTTCATGCAGTTTTCTATACACTGCTTCCTATTCATTTCCGATTGGATCCCATGAAAATCGTATCACGGAATATTCCTATTGCAACCGATTCAATATTTAAATTGGAATCGAGTTGAAATTCACCTTTTCAGGAAACTTATTCAATCCCATAAACTTGTCAATTCGACTATTTCCCATTAGATATTCTATTTAATGTGAAATTTCCCATATATTCCGATTGACAGTGCATGCAATTTTTTGGACACACCATTTCCCATTCATTTCTGATTGCATCTTATAAAAAACCTATCGCAGAATTTTCCTATTGCGACCGATTCAGAATTTGAATTGGAAATATATCGGAATTCTCCTTTTCAAAAAACTCATAGTACAGTCCATAAGTATATTTCCTATTAAGTACTCCATTTAATGCGTTATTTCCAATTCATTCCGGTTAATGATACAGGCTGATTCAAACCCATTGATACCGATTGACTTCCAATCGGAGGACATATCGCTCTCCTATTGACCCATTCATTTCAATTGAATTCCTATGGGTTCCTATTGATTTCAATCGATATCTATCGGATTTTCTAAGCAGGGTAATAAGCATCTCTTTGTCTACGGTGTTATTGATTGAGTATCCACGTATCCCTAACCATAAAATAATTATTGTTAATTTATAATAATTAATCAATGTTCTTCAGTCTATAAATCAGTGATTTTTGAAATTTAGAAATCACTCGTAATCGTTAGAATCAGCATAAATCACACGAAATCACAAGTAATCTCATGGATTCAGAAATCGTGAAAATCGTAGTCGAAATCACAAGAAATCGATTTCTTTTAGAAATCGACGAGCCACGGAATTAGCTAGTGAGCAGCCCCTCGACTGAATCGATCTGAACGAGCGATTCAAAAGACCGTTGATCGATTCAAGAGCCAAAGATCGTGTCCCGCGTTTGGAGACTCAGAACGAGACCTCTTTTAATCACACTACATTATTGTCAGCCCAGATACATTTTGTCGAATAGCTGAAATTCACAATTGCATATAAACAATTTTATTGTTTCAATTTTTCTATCATCTACAATGTGAATCATTTTTTCTTTGCTGCTTTTAAAAAAAAACAAGCAAGGAGAGTGGTTTTAAAAGTAAAAAGAAAAAAAAAGAATTTCATGAAACGATATAATTACGATCAGAATTGTAATTCGGGATGCTCGAAATTCGTGAGGATTTATCAATAATCGTTGGATTTTATTGAACGGGAAAAAGGCACCACGGATATTATAAGCCGTAAAAAAACGGTACTTGGACCAGTTTTATTGATGTACTCGCCTTTTCTCTCTCGCTCTCTTTCTCTTGCTCCCACGGGAGCAATAAAAGAGGAGCTCCCGGTATTTCCTCGCTCTATGCGTATAACGATGATAATGAGTATGTGGTGCATCGGGCTTTTAGCATGTATTCGGAGCAGAATTTTGACTGAGGACATTATTTCAGTAATTTTTCAATGACGACAGTATATTTTATCGTTTGATGGAACAGCTTGAAAAATTAGCCGACAAAATAAAACATTTGCTAAGCTGACAAATGTTAGAGAAAATTTCAAGAAAGATCTCATTGAAGACGTTATATTTTTTGACGCTATACTGTTAAAAAAATATCGAATCTATTTACATTTTTCCAATTAAGACGAGCATGAAAATTTAAAAAATATTTGTTCCGGAAATGTTCAATTTTTTAATTTAACCAAGTTTACACAGCAATTAGAAATCCCCTGACTTTTTTCAGGTCACGATTTCACGTGTAAGCTCTTTTCGATCGATTATAGAAACTGCGTAGTAAAAGCACAAAAAACAAGCGTATATTCGATAAAAAACACTGGTATCGAAGAGTAAATAAATTTGAATCATTTTTTTTCGTCTGCGAAAATATATTGGGTAACACTAAAAAGAGGAAATTTCATTCATACTAACGACACAATTTCAAACATTGTAAAATCATTGAAAAATGTAAAATTGGCAATGGGTTGAATAATTGATTTCATTTATTATCAATTCAACAAAATTACCATTGTCAACTTAACACGTACATGACAACAATTCATTAATACAATAAGAAATCTGAAATTGTTATCAGTTAATTGAACAACGATATCAACGAGATCAAAATAATGACATTTACATTTTATCGTTAACAATGACAATAATAATTGTTTAACAATAATAGTTCGGAAGAGGATGTGAGCAGGAGTTTTCACAATTGTATATGGCCCGAATTTGGTTCATTTTACATGGAATACTTCATATATATACACAGATATATTGTATGGATTTACATATATGTATATAATGTGCATAAGCGCTATATAAGATGGTAAGCTTACTCGCGGGCGCGCGCGCGAGCGAATCCCGGGCACCTGTGTTACCCGAGGTATAACCCGGCCATTACCGGGGAATGTTGCCCAAGGGCTAACCCCGGTCTGTATATAGCGACGCAGCGTTGTGGAGATCTTCTCCGAGCGCGGCACCACCGGGACCACCTTTCTTTCTCTCCTCTCTTTCACCCTCTCTATTTTTTTTATCTCTGGCTCCTTCTCTCTCTTATTTCATGCCAATAAGCACACATATATACCAAAGAGCGTCTGCATGAGACTTCGGAGATTTTCTCGAGAGGCAAAATACGAAAGAGAAACAAAGAGAAAAAAGATACGAGGGAGGGAGAGTATATCCCGCAAAGAGGACAGTCCTGAAGCTATGAAGAGTGGGTCCAGTCCCGAGGATTCTGACATGGTCTTGTCTATCCCTTACGAAGCATAGTTTCGCCACGCCCCGAAGAAGTCCGCTATCGAATGATTATTTTTTTATCCTGTTTTGCTTTATTTTATTTTATTTTTTTCATTTTTCGTTTATTTCTCGTATACTATTTCTTTTATCTCCATCATGGTTATTATTTTCTAATAATCTCTTCGTGGAACATTAAAATATCGTGAATATAATGAATATGGAATGAAGTTGAGGTTCGTGAGGGTAGCGAAAGGAACTCGGGGGATTTAGGGGAGGGGGCAAAAGGGTATTGCGCAAGGTCCAAAAGGTGAGAATAGAGAGAGAGAGAGAGAGAGAGAGAGAGAGAGAGAGAGAGAGAGAGAGAGAGAGAGAGAGAGAGAGAGAGAGAGAGAGAGAGAGAGAGAGAGAGAGAGAGAGAGAGAGAGAGAGAGAGAGAGAGAGAGAGAGAGAGAGAGAGAGAGAGAGAGAGAGAGAGAGAGAGAGAGAGAGAGCGCGCTGGTTATAAAGATGGAAACGACGGCGGGATAAATGAAAAAAGAACATGTATAAAAAATAACGAAATATTCGTCGAAGGGAAAAGAGACTGGAGTGGGAACTCAATTTTTTCCTTTTTTCATTCTCGTCTTTCTTTCCTAATGTTCTCCACAATTTTCGCAAATTCTCCATCTCTCATTCTCTCTCACAACGAAGTTCCTTTCAGTTAGCGCAGGTTTCGTATGGCAACAGAGCCTACGAGAATGGCGCTGTTGGCGCAAAACTTTTTGAGGCCTGCTTTTTCGAAGGGTTCGCGGGAGCGTGCAGGCGCGGGAGAGACCAATAAACGAACGATGAAATAAGGAACAGACAGCCACGCGGTTGGACAGACGCGTGGAACACACCTGCCTGTTTGTGGCTCCTTTGAGCATGGAACCGTGGATATATGGAACGCAAAGTTTTTTTCGAGGGGAATTCACGAGCTACCGCTGAATCCGCGCCTTTAGGCATAACAATAAAGACCCAGATCTCGAACGTCGATGGAAAGATCCAAAGAACCTTAGGATAGCGTTCTAGTACTCTGGAATTTTTAACCCACAAGAACTTATCACAACTTTTTAACTTATTTCAGAAGAACATCAAAAGTTTTGCCAAAAACGTTGAAAAAAGAGCAGGGTCTAAATGGATAAAGGAGTCTTAAACAAATGAATAATAAAAATGAAACGTAATTTTGTTATTAGGTAATTAGGATAATTAAAAACGAGTTATAATTACGTTGCCAAGACAAGGCAATTTCCACTTGATTTTTGACACAAATTATCATGACTCTGTGATGGTTTTATGTACACACTCGACTAGTGTATTGAAGCCTGATGAAAGACGAGATCGTTTATGAGTGCGAGAGGATTGACTCTATATACATGAAAGAAAAGAAGAGGCACACCTCCGAGGATAACTATAAAGCCGCATGATTTCCCAGAATGAAACAATGCGGGGTTTCGCTGGTCGTTCCCGGGTATACATGCCGTAATTAGGCTCGTAATCACTCTCTGGCCGATTACCAAGTGAGCGTGCACGTAAGGGCGATATACCATACTGAGAGCGTGCTCGACCGCGTTAGTTAACCACGTTGATCTCACATACGTTATACATATAAAGTTCCTCACCGAATCTCCGACTCAACTCTCCATAACCCGACGTTTTGATCGTTCCCATGGAATATTTACTGCCACATAGCTGCTAATGTATCTCAATAATTACGTTCTTAACTATACTGATCGAAAGAGTTGCAAATTTAATGAACTTGCCGGCTTGATAAGAATTAAATTAAATATTGGTGCAGGAAATCCCACGTGGACGAGAATCATTATATGGACATTTCAACGGAAATTCTTCAAAGAAGATTTAACTTCAAATAATTTCTTGCTCAACGGTGAAAAAAAATCATCATATGTTTCATTAAACATAGAAATTTAAACAGAACGACCAAAAGACATTTTTATTTACAAACATTCCGTTGGCTGAAATAATTGTTGCACGATACTTTTAATTAAGTTTAACTGTTGAACATTTTTTCTTTTTATAAGAGAAAAAATGATCGTAATGAAAATGTGTATACTTTAAATTGAAATCGCTTTGTTTGTACAATTGTAAATTGTATTACCGAATATCTATGGCTCAGCTGTACACGATATCAAGCAGCAATTAAAAATTCAGGTTCGCCTCTTACGTAATTTGTTTTGGTCTTATGGGGGCTATGAGGGGAGGTCCATGACACGAGGAAGCTGGGTAATTCATAAACGATGCGAATAAGGATGAGACAAGAATTGCCATCCTGGCGAAACTGAACAAAGAATGATAATAAGAAAGAGCAAGAGAGAGAGAGAGAGAGAGAGAGAGAGAGAGAGAGAGTCGAAAAGCAACAAGCATATATGATCATACGAGGGCGCTCTTTTAGCTTACGTTGAATTACGGAAGATGGATGGAGTTCCGTTTGAACGGTCCAAGAAGGATAAAATGTGGCCACGCAAATCTTCTGCCCTCGCTATCTCTTTCATTGCTGAAGATTCTTTTTTGAAGAATTTTTTTAAAACCTTCTTCGTACCTATTTTTGTTACTTTACTTGTAGCTTTTTTTTCACTCAGGCTCGATTGCTCTTACGGTGCTGTGGTTTTGAGGACCCCTGGCGGGTACGAGAGAGAAAGAGAGAGGGAGAGGCCCCACTATCCGAAGCTCATCGCATATTTCATTCCGATCAAATTATTCCAGGGAACAAAACACGCTACATATATCAGCCCGAATGTGTAGAGCATGGTCTGTATGGGTATTGGTGATGTAGAGTATGGTATCGCTTCTCGTGTGTTGGCGAAGAAAGAAAGAGAGGGAAATAAAGATTATATACATGTTTGTAGATATATGTATATAGACGGTTGTTGGGCTTGGAAGATGGTGGTTGGTTGGCTGGCTGTTGGATGAAGAGAGGGCCAAGAAGAGACTTGTAAGAAGTTGGCGTGGGGGAGAGCGAAGGGCCAAGGCCGATACAGCGATGAGGCCCCGTAGGCGGGAGAAGGAGCGTTAGGAGATGTAGCAAAGAGGGAGAGAGAGAGAGAGGGATAGAGAAAGAAAAAAAAGAAAAGAAAGAGAGAAAAGAGGTGCGGGAGAGAGACGGAGAGGGTTGCGGAGGAGTGGAGAGAATCGTGGCAAGGGAGGGAGTAAGATCGAGAGTGAAGGACGGTGGGAGGACGAAAAGATTGAAGAGGAGAGAACGAAAAGAATCGGAGTGGAGAAAAAGAGGACGAGAGTGAAGTAGCTAAGAATAAGAGAAAGAAAAAGAATGGGAAAGCGAGGCGGAATGTGTGAGCGGAGGAGTTGAAGAAGAAGAAGAAGAAAAAGGTGCGGATGAGGCCGAGTGAAAGAGTGGAAGGAAAAAGAGAGTTGGAGAACGATACAAAAAGGGAGAGAGAGGTAGAGCTGACAACTTGAAGGAAGAAGAGGCGAAAGGAAATTGTCAAGAAAGAAGAAGAAGAAGCAGAAGAGGAAGAGGAAGAAGATGCTGAGGATGGCAAAACAAGGACCATATTCGAGAGGGAAAGGAGGATAACAGTCTTGGCACAGCTGCTACCCGATACTGTACCCCCCAAAATCCACGAAATAACCTGCCTTTTTTTATCCTTTCGATGAGCATCCTTCGATAAAAAGAAATCTTCTCTTTCTCTCTCATTCTTCTATAAGGATTCTCCATATTTCTCGACTTGTCAGGATATGCTGCAAAGAGTCGATTGACGAAGGACGGAAAAATACCAAGAGAGAGAGAGAGAGAGAGAGAAAAGAGAAAAGAAAGCAATGCAAAAGGAGTATGAAACCAAGATGGCCACACGTTCGAGCCGAACGTAATATAGAGGCAATCGGCGAGAGAGGTGTTGTTTATGAGAGTCTCGAGGGTGGAAAAAAGGAGTATAGTTATAAGAAGGAAAGAGGAGCACTCGTTTGGGTTCCTGTATCGCGACGTGACGTGTTGCTTTCTCCCCGTGCGTCAAATTGTCAGGGCAGCCCTATCGTAAATCGGGGTCCTGAAGGGCTTGGGCATGGATACCCTATCAGATATTGTCACAACACTATCAGGTTAGGCCCAGACAGGGCAATGTCAAGGACGTCAGGATTATTTGAAATATGGCATTTTTAAGGCAACCTATTGAGGACCTAGTCGGGCTTCACTAGGGCAGCCCCCATTTCAAGGAATTGTCATATTATGACAGAACCAAGTCGGGTCCCGATGATAAAGTATAAATATCGGAACCTTGATGATCCATAAAATGGCTCAAGGCAGCCCATTGAGGATCTAGTCAGGCTTCAGTTGGGTAGCCCCTATCCGAATTATGAGAAATATTATATCAAAACTAAGTCGAGCCCTGATAAGGCAAAAAATCGGAACCTCATTGATTTCGAAAACTGAAAAATTTGCATGAACGCATATATTTCATCGGGTATATTAAGAATGTGAATGTTTTTTCTATATATTGATAATTTTAAAGAATTATTTAATAGTAAAAAATTATTATTATAATTTATGTTGAATGTACTTCATTTCATTGTTTTTATTAACATGTTTTTTAAACTTTTTTGCTTTGCAATATAGAGATTCTGAATTATTTGTTGGAAGATTTTGGAATGCTAGGTATGTGACGTTTTTTAACCAATTTTTTTCAACGAAACTATAGCGTAATGGTAGCGTGCGTATGGGGCTGGGTCTACAGATACGTAGGTAAGTAGAATTGAAACCCAGTGTAGGTAGGAAAATTTTTCTGCGTACCTTATTTGCCTTTAAAGGCCCTTGTTTAAAAAGCGTGATCGCCCTTTCAGGGACCAGTATGGGTTTCCACACAAGGGCCTTAACTAAATTAGGGAATTCTGATCGGGGCCTTTTCGGAATCTCAACTGAATTGACGCGCGGGTCTCGCGAATCGTCGCCAAGCTCTAGAGACTGCTCGCGCGCACTCTCCGGATCCAAGATGAGAGGGACCATTTTTCTCCTTCCCTTCCCTCACTTCTTTCCTGTCTCTCTTTCCCGCTCTGTGCTCTGGGCAACTCTGCGTTGCTTCTTCCCCCACTTCCACGGTCCCCGAGTATGTCCCTACTACCGTCGCGAAGCCCGGAACGTTGGCTACTCAACCGACGGGGTCTCACCCTCCCGCATTCCTTCGTTCCTCTTCTCTCTTCTCTCCTCTGTCTCTCGCTCTCTCTTTCTTGTTCCCTCTCTTTCCCTCTCAGAGCAAAGTCGTAGCGTTTGGGCCTTTACCACGTCCATGGTGGTGTGTTCTTCAACGACCGTGCGGCTGGTGAGTCTTGGGGCAACCACGCGGGGCCCGTTTCCCCGGTGGGAGGTGGAATACGAGGCACCCTATACAAATCACCGGTGCTACCGTCTTACCCGCGAGCTCTCGCTCTCTTTTCTCATCGTTTTCTCTACCGTCTCTCTTTTTTCCTTCGGACTTCGTTTTCTCTTTCTCTCCCTCTCTCTTTTTTGTATACATTCGCTTTTGCCTCTTTTCTTACACGCAGCATATACAGTGGCGTGCAAAAGTTTCGGGCCACCCTATTTTTTCCAGTTAATTGATAAAATATTTTATTTCTCCACTCGTTCATTATTCAAAATATTCAAGAGAGTTAGAATGAAGGTAACAACGTCGTATATTGTATTTAATTATGGCGTATTTTTCGTGTACTACGTGGAATGACTTTGATCGGCGTGCAAAAGTATCGAGCCACTATATCGCCGCGGCTTCGTACGCACGGTTTGTTTACATTTTTTTCCTTATTAGTTTCAAAACATGTCCTACAATGGAAAATCAGTCTCCTTTCTGCCAGAATGTCGAAACACACGAATATTCAACTTCGTGAAATCGTGTTAAAACTTTCGTTAGAAGGAAAAACTTCTCGTGATGTTGCGGAGACTTTATCTATTGGCAAAAGTACCGTTAATCGTATTATTACTAAATATAAATTAACAAACTTACTAAGTGATAAAAATCGGAGCGGTAGACCGCGAAAAACTTTGAATCGCGTCGACAAAATTATAAAAAGGAAGTGCAAATTGCGAAGTGAAAATCTAGCTGATGTTAGTCGGAGTACGGTATCTCGATGTCTCAAAGCTGCGGGGTTTATTGGACGTGTTGGTGTAAAAAAACCATTGATTAGCAAAAAGAATAAGAAGGCTAGATTAGACTGCGAAAAAATATCAGCGCTGGACGGTATCAGATTGGCGGAAAGTACTTTTTTTCGATGAATCGAAATTTCAATTATTTGGAAGTGATGGTGGGAAGTACGTAAGACGTCCAGCAGGTACCAGATATAATGTAAGGTACCGAATTCCTACCGTAAAACACGGTGGCGGAAACATTAAAGTTTGGGGAGCATTTTCTGATGATAGCGTTGGTCCGCTGGTGGAAATTCATGGCAATATGGACGCTGCAATGTACAGGGACATACTACAAGATCATATGCTCTCATTTGCAATGAAAAATTTGCCGCGTGGTTGGGTTTTTCAACACGATAATGATTCGAAACACGCTTCGCGTTTTGTTAAAAATTTTCTTCAAAGTCGGAAAGTCCGCCTTTTTGACTGGCAATCGCAGTCACCGGATTTAAATCCTATTGAACACCTATGGCAAGACCTCAAGCATCGTGTTGGAATGAAAAATTACTTCAACAAAACGGAATTGTGGAACCATTTGCGAAGTGAATGGGAAAAATTGCCACAAGAACGAATCAAACAACTAATTGGGTCTATGCCTCGTCGATGCGCTGCAGTCATCGCTGCTAAGGGCATGGCAACAAAGTATTGAGTCGGATGGAGAAACCCAAGACATGCTTCCTTATTTTTCAAGTTTTTTGTTATTTTTTTCATACCCAAAAGTACGCGGCCCAATACTTTTGCACAACCAGTCATAAAAAATTGTTGAACAATTAATGATTTAAGATGGATATCAATGTATACAACCTATTGTTTCTAAATATAAGTGATTACGTGTTATCATTACTCGTTTGTTTTTCTCCCATCACCATATTTCTGTTCAATGTGCATAAAAAATAGGGTGGCCCGAAACTTTTGCACGCCACTGTATGCGTATATTTCTATCTTTCTCTGCTCTCTCTCTCTCTTTCTCTTTCTCTCTCTGTTTTACTCTTCAACGGAGAAGAAATTAAAAAAGAGTCTCTTCTCGTTCTTCACGTTCACGCTATATACACGTTCCATCTTCGTTCAACCAAGCCATTATCCTTTTCGTTTTATCGCAAATTCTCTCTTCAACCAAGAAAGCAAAAGAGAGAGCGAGGGAGTGTGCTTGTGTGTGTGTGTGTGTGTGTGTGTGTGTGTGTGTGTGTGTGTGTGTGTGTGTGTATGTGTGTGTGTGTGAGAGAGAGAGAACGCATACATGAGAAACACGACGCCCACTCAATACAGTATACTTGTACTGCTTCTGGTCCTGCTGCCTACTATTTCTGACAGCTCGCTTTTTTTCCTTCGTTTGCTTTTTCTTTTGATTTATTTATTATTTATCATCTCTCTTACCTTATCTTCGGACGCTTCTTCCTCTCTCTCTCTCTCTCTCTCTCTCTCTCTCTCTCTCTCTCTCTCTCTTCATCTTCCTCCGGATATTATGAGCGGTATTCCTGGAGCACGTCCTCGTATATATATTTCAGAACGAGAAAAGGGTAGAATGGAATGTCGGATGTATATGATTGAATCGAAACTTTGGGACGCTGAGCCACTAGAGAAGATTTACAGAACTGTAAGTTTTACGGAGTGACCATTTTTTTTGTTGCAATGTTCATGACTTTTGGCAAAAGTCGTTAATTTTATGTCGTAAACCTGTTCAGGTTGGGACCTTCGATTACTACGGTTCCGCAAAAAATTTGACATCGTAAATTCAACAAATTACTGTAATTGTCGTTCTTTAAAAATCGGAAGAATTCGAAAGACATGAAAACGAAAAATGGGTGAAAAAAAGAAAGCGTAGCTATCGAAATTGACTGCAATCACAGTACATGAGGAATAAGTGAAAGAGAACTCAAGACGGTTTCTCTCAACGTACGTGTACGCTTCGTGAAGGCCGCGAGATTCCTCCAAAAATAATCCTCAAAGGGCCTTACACTTTTTTTCTTTCCTCTCTCTCTCTCTCTCTCTCTCTCTTTCTCTCTCTCTCTCTCTCTCTCTCTCTCTTCATCTCGCTCGTTCTCCCATTTTCTTCCGATGCGTAACTCAAAGTTGTGGTCTCGTCCGCGTGCACACGAGAGAGCACGTCGACTCTCGATGCGATGAGGGGCAAAAGGGGGTGCGCTGGGGTAAGAAGCGCGGGGAGCATCTCCTCGCATGGGCCTTGTACTTGACGTCTATTTTTAGCGCTGGCTGGTCCCCTCTTTGGTCCCACCGCGAGGGACGGAGGCAAAAGTAAAAAGTGAATGCTCGGGAAGACCTCAGAATGCCGAAAATTTTGCAAGATATACAAAGACGCGACTGCTTCAATCGTAAATACTTGTATTTCCATACGAAATCTCCAACGGTTTCGTGTTTTCATAATTGCACGAAATGAGACACTTGAGTCAAAAGTTTAAGTGGAAATAAAAATGATCGCGTTTATATTTTTTTTTCGTTAATTCTTCCGTTTCAATTACGTGATTACGTATTGTCAAAAATGACGGCTCGAATTCCGACGTAACAAAATTGAAAATAAAAACTGTCGGGAAAAATGGCGAATTTCTCGGAAAGTATCGCCAATTCAGTGTACATCTTTGGAAAAAATTTCGTCAGTTCTAACGGGCTGGAAAATCGCCCCGTGAAATTTGTAGAGTTGAACTCGTTTTATGTTATTTTTTTTCTTTTCTCCTTTATAAATACTTGTTCTGGTTTTTCAGGTGCGCAATTTTTTCACCTCTCTATAGAGCGGCGTTGCGAGAAGAGATTTCGTTGTCTCTCTCGTGTGCGCGAGCGCGCGGGCGCGCTTCAAAACCCGCCAGGATATCGTCTCCTCTACCGACCGCGCGCGCCGTCATGGGGCTCACTGGAATGTGGCGGTGGTGGTGGAAGACAGAAGGGGGAAGGTCTGGTGGGGCCCGAGCGAGGGTCCCGCAGAGCCTGCCTCAGAGATATCTCCATATATATATATATATATAGACAGAAAGAAAGAAAGAGAGAGAGAGAGAGAGGGAAGGAGAGAGAAAAGAGATGCTGTTTCTGGCCCCAACGGAACGAGTCGAACTGGCCCGCAGTCTTCGTCCGCTTGTGCAACGAAAAGAGTCCGGGTCCCAAAGAATCCTTTCCCTACTTCCCTTTCCCCCGAGCCCCTCTTTTTCTCTTTTCCCCATACTCTCTCTTTCTCTTTCTCTCCCTTATATTCTTTCCTTACCGAAGATCTCGAATGGAACGTCGAGCAAGGGATCAAGGAAAGGGGGGGACTTCGGTATGCAGAAATGCCCCGAGATTAGTCAAGAGAGCGTTAGCGCGGGACTCGTTTTTTCGATGTTTATTACGGATACTCAGATATGCACTCTGGGCGAGAAGGCACGAAATGCCCGGAGCTTTGAGAATACCGGAGTCGAGAAAAATAATAAAAAAAAAGAGTGAGAGAACGAGGAAAGAAGGGGATGGAGGGGAAAAGGGCCATCTGCGTTCTTCTTAGCCTTTCACGTTTAGCTTTATTTTTATTGTTGTTGTTATTATCATTATTTCTTTCATCCACTAGCGCCCTTTTCGTACTTGATTATCTTCCTCCTCCCGTTCGCCCTCCCATTAACCGATAAGGGCTTTTGCTTTTCATAGCCCGCAAATTCTTCGCTCAAACGAAAACCAATGCTCAATCGTTCCTTCGTTAATTTGGTGTTTCGATCGTTATTCCATCGATTATTTTTACCACACACATCAGTAATTTATGCGTCGAATAATTGATTTTTGACGATTAAAATAATTCTACCCTTTTTCAGATAAATGCATTTTCCAATTCACTGGAAAGCGATTCAAAACTGGACTGAGAAGGTCAAAATGTAAAAGAGTAGCTGTGAAAACGCTCGTCATGAGGCAATGGTACCTGAAAATGATTGCCTGAATTTATGGGAGAAATAAAGAAATTAATAGAAAAACAACTCACCGGAGAGTATAGCCAGACCGAAGAGTTCGCAGTCTCGCATGCCCTGCTGGCCGAGAAGCACGCATGTCTGCGCATAAACCTCCTTTACTCTCGACTTGGCCTGAAATACATGAAAAACAAAAAAATAAAGTCACTTTTATTGTACTCGGTATATTAATGGCTGAAAATGCGCAGGCCCATTACGGATGAAAAAAAAAACACAGAATAAAGAATGTAAAAAATCAAGCAAAAATAATTAAATATAGGGGAGGGCCGGGCAAAGTGGAACACCCGGGCAAAGCGAAACATCCCCCCTTCCCTAAAAAAATTAAATTTATTTTTTCAGTGGAAAACTGAAAAATTCGATAATTTGACTCAGTACATGCGTTGAAAAAGTATTATTTATTGAAACGACTGATATTTCTTACATAAAAATTAAAATATATTTATTAATAAAATATGAATATTCAATGAAAATGTGTATGTACAAAAATTTCTTTTGCTGCAAAATGGAGCGATGTGAATATCTGACTAGTATAATAACACTACTAACAGTGTTCTATGTTTCAAAATGATTAATTGTTCATTAATTTGATACAAAATGTTTTTTTTTATTTTCTTGCTCCTACTCGTGTTTTCATCGGATATTAATGAAAAAAAATCTGTTTAAAAATAAGCTCAATATGGTTCAATATTTAGAGGTGACTCTCTTGACTTTTATTGAAGTTTTAATTTTTATAAATGTTTTTTTTTAACTTCCTTGCTCCCTCTCGTGCATGTTTTTTTAGATATTGATGCAAAACAAGTTCTGTTAAAAAGTAAGCTCAATAGCTCGATTTTCAGAGGTGTCTCACCTAACTTTTATTTTTATTTTTTCAATCGCACGATTTTTAGAATTTTTATTTCCGGGCACCTACTAGGTTTTCCTTTATAGATTGATCTTGTAAAAATTCTGGCGAAGAATGACCTCAATGCGTCAATTTTCACGGATGATTATCGATTGTGATATGATTATTTGATGCCATTTTTGAGACAGTTTTATGGGCATTCTCCCACAAAATCTGTTCAAAAACACAAGATTTTAAAGAATCTTTTCCATAAAAAAATACACGACATATTCCGTCATCTTTACAAAGCCAGAAAACACGTTACTCCAGGGACGAGGACTCGACGAATCTGAAGTAAATATACCATGAAAAAAATTGAACTATTTGAGGATGGTTATCGCAAAAAGAAGCATAAACGAAAAAAAAATTCCACGATTTTTAACAATGATTTAAAAATAGAGTTGCAAAAAACCTGGACATTTACATTCGTTTGTTTATAAAAAAAATTGATGGACAAAAATTAATTATTTGGGACAGCCCCATAGCGAGACTAATGACAGGGAGAATATCGAAGAAAAAAAAATCGATTAGTTTGAAAAATTTGATGGGAGGGTACCCTCAAATGAAATTATTACGACTAAATAAATAAATAAAAAAAGTCAAAATAGGCATCTCCAAAATCTTAAGAATTAAGCTCATTTGTTAACGGAACTTTTATTTCAGCAATACTGGAAGAATAATTTTTCAACAGAATTAGTCTTTCATCGATGTCGAAAGAACACACGAGACGAAGCGAAGAAATTTAAAAAAAATGGTGTTTTTAAGTAGAAAACATTTCTAAACAATTAAATCATCAATAAAAGTTGAAAAAGTTACCTCTAAATATTGAGCAATTGAGCTCATTTTTTAGCAGATATTTTTTTCGTTAATATATCTAAAGAAAACACGAGTAGAAGCAAGAAAGATAGAAAAAAAACATTTTGCATCAGTCTAATGAACAATTAATAAATAATTTTCAAACATGCGTACAGCATTGTTAGCAGTTTTCTGATGCTCGTCAGATATTCACATCTCCGTTTCGCAGCAAAATAAATTTTTGTTCATACAAATTTTCAATGAAAATTAATTTTTTTATTAATTAATATATTTTAATTTTCATCTTAGAAATATCAGTCGTTCCAATGAATACTACTTTTTCAATGCATGTCTTCAAAATGATCGAATTCTTCAGTTTTTCACTGAAAAAAGAAATTTCACTTTTTTCGGGGGGGGGGGGGGGGGGGGGGGAGAGGAGGTGTTCCACTTTGCCCGGCCCTCCCCTTCCGTATATTAAGAAGGGTTAGCGAACGAGAAAGAAATTCCACAGGATCGTACGGATCAGTTATGGACCGTTGCTCTCTTTCAATACGAATTAACGCACGCCTGGATTAATCTCGAGAATGAGGTCATGAATCTTTCTCCCCCCCCCCCCCTCACTCTCTCTCTCTCTTTCTCTCGCTCTCCCTCATACAGTCTTTGTTTCGTGAAGCATTGCGTGATGGCCTCAGCGATTGATAATCAGACGACTATTCGAGGTGTCACCGTGAGGGGTCGTCGAGAGTCAAGGTGCAACCGGTTGCGCAAGGCGAACCATCATCATCTCTGCGAGCCTTTGTAAATACAAAAGCGTCTCTGTTGAGAAAAGAATATCCGCGGTACGGTCTTGCGTCGTTGTTGATCGTTATTTCCTTCAGCTTTTTATCCCACTCGACACTTCCGGCATTCGACGATTGTAAATAACCAATTTCGTATAAGCATCGAAACATTAGTTTGATTTGAAATAATTAATAATTATTGCGTTTCACGATTTATCAAGACGTTACTTTTTTGAAAAAAAAAAAACCCTCAATTTTTCGATCCTGCTACGTAATAAACGTTTTGGTTTTACGTTACACGATTCTCTCGATTCCACGGATTGCCCTAAACCCAAACGATAAAGAACTTGAACTTTAATATATATTGGAGTTCAGGATTTGATCGAATTTATTGTTTCTCATTGGAAATTTAAAGCCAGGTCGTGGCATTCCGGTACGAATGTGCGCTCTCTCGTGATCTCTTCTCTCTCTTTCTTTCCTTGTTCGCTCTGGTCCAGCGTTTCAAATCTCTAAACCTTCTTTTCTTCTTTCTCTCTCTCCCCATTTCTCTCTGTCTTATTTTTTCGAATATACACCCATAAAACATCTGAGAGAACAACCTGCTGTCTTTCGGATCTCCAGCCGATCCAATCTCCCTTGCCTTTTGGCCGTACTTTGCCGTGATATACACGCATTTATATATATATATATTCTTTGGCCGCTATATACACCCCGAAGAGAGCTGATTTATCATGCTCTCGACCGTTCTGGAATTCTTTTCCATCGAGAATGAAGAATCATTTCGCGCTGTGTCCGGGAACTCTTTGGATATACGGATATCGAATTCTTATTAAAATAGCGGCTCTATTCGTGTATTCAAAGGGATAAAGATTACGCCCTTTTGTTTACAATTAATCGATGTATATACGTGTTTAAAAATCGTTGGATTTCTCACTTTGTCTGTCTTTATCTCACTCCAAATGCAGATGAACGATTTTCAGTCGACCGTGCTCTTCGCTATCCATGAAACCCTCTTTGTAGGTAGATATATTCGTATACATGTGTAGCCACCTATATCTCAACGGACTTTGACTAATTTGTCATTCCTCTCGCGTTCACACCCACGCGAGATTCATTCAAATTTCTTTATCTTCTAAAAGGTGAGTGTCGCGCGAGCGATCGTGGGACGTGAGCATGGAGAATCGATGGTCTTTAAAATAGAGTGCTACCGTAACACACCCAATATGACGACATGAAATTCTTTCTGATTTCATGAATACGAGAAAGAGAGAGAGAGAGAGAAGGAGAGAGAGAGAGGGGGGAGTGAGATAAATAGTCAGAGATGAAGAAGAGGGAAAGATAAACGTCGTAAGATAAATTGAAGCTGAGGTGACTTATCATTGATGGAAAATTAGTAGAAAATTAAAAATAAAAAGATTCTAAAGATTTTTGAAAAGATTAAACGCCAGTTTAAAGACATAAAATAAATTACAAAAACCTAGAATCATATGAAACTGAATAATAAAATAAATCATTGGAGCTGAAGTTTATAGTTGTGTAAAACAAATTACAATGCTTTTTCGACACCACATAAACAACTCTGCAGACAGCGTTACTTTTTTTTTTCAATAAAATCGTATATATTTTGTTTTTTCAACGAAACGCAGACTATTTCCTTCGAGGGAAATTTTTTCGCGAGTAGAAGAAACAGGAAGGTGAATATCAGCGACTATATAAGAGAAAAGGTGCGAGTCGCGACCTCGGGAATAAGAACGCACAGAGTACACATGGAATTTCAATGACCGACGGGGGATTTCAGTTTGGTCGTTACAAATGAGCCTGCACATAATTAGGTAGATGCTATCGTGTGAGAAGATTCTATATATATATATTTGAATGCACGTGTATTCTATAAAGACCGGAGGAAGTGAAAGAGAGGAACAGCAAACTGCCACGACTCATGGAATACCTTATAATAGGTGTAGCCTTTTCTATATATATTTCTATACCGTAGTAGGTGGTTCCTCTAACGATCAACCGAGCAAAGGAGCGCAACAGCCTCGAACGGTGTACAACCGGTGCTCGTTTGCCCGTAGAAAACCTTGGCAATGACTTGTGTACCATATAAATATAACTACGTGCATATAATATTGGAGAAAATGTACCGAGTACATAAGGCTTAAAGTGCTGCCCATATTCACGATCCTTTTAAGTAAAACACCTCCAACTAAGATCGGGCCCATTCTGCTCTATTTGGTATCACATATTTTAATATGAATATTACGCGAATTTTTATTTTCTATAATTATAAATTCTGGATAATTATATTTCTGGCTATTACTAATATGCGGAAATTAATAATATATTTAATATATAACTTATAATAATTAATATATGATAATATTTATTAAGAATTATATACATTCCTCGCTTCATTTTACGCGAATCAGCAACAAATTGATTTTTGTAAATTGAAATTAATTAATGTTTGTGAAATAAAAACCGTATTGAAATGATTTGAAACGTAGTGCGTTGATAAATAATGAAAAAAGTTATAAACGCATATCGGAAATTGTTTTGAATCGGTGTCACAAAGATACACAAGTCATGTTGAGTATTCGTTTCGAATTTCTCCTCCAGACCCCGTGTATGAAAAAGATCGAATTAAATATCGATTAGTGTGGCAAATTAAACTACCTGCACTCACTGGCTCGATTAGTGGATTAACTTCCCTCGCAATCATAGAAAATTCGAGTCAACGTACACACTTCTTGGTCGCTTCGTCAAATTAATTTCGATCTACTGTATGAACAAAATAATCGTAAGAATTTTTTTTTTTCGTTTAACCAAAAACTGCGCAGAATCTTTCAACTGTTATAGACTTTACAATTTAAAAAAGAAAAAATAACGTCTTTTAATTAATGTGTTAAAGTCAGGTGAAATGTGAAAGAGAATTTTTTTTTCGTTTTTTTTTACTATTTTCATTGGACTGGTGCTAAAAAAGATGAATTCATTATTAATAGACATATGCAAAAAAACCTGGGTGAAAAAATGTTTAATTTTCACCGACCTGGATAAAATGGTGACACGAAAAAATGCCGATGACAAAACGCCGAGTGACTAAATGCCGGCGACTATACGCCGAGCGACTATATGCCGACCGAACTATACGCCGATCGCAAAACGCCAATGCAACTATACGCCGATGCGACAGAATAAAAAAAGTTTGACAGAATAAAGAAAATTTTTGTGAACTGCAATTCTGTCACATTATTATCACATCATTATTATGATCCGAAAAATGTTAATAAATCGTGTAAGAGAATTATCATATTATTATTACAATTTATAATTATGCAATATCGTGCGGTTTTATCACACGAATGCCAGGCATTTGTGTCCAATTTTATAATTAAACGATTCTCGGATCGTGACGTGGACGTCGCCACTGAAATTATTTCCAAGCCAATTATTTACGTTTGTTGGCTAAAAAGTAAGTATTGCTGTATGGTTTGCTGAGTGTATGTCTGTTGTGTTTGAGTGTGATATGATTGTGTATGGTGTGTGATGATGCATGGTGTGATATGATGGTGTATGGTGTAGTGATGACGTACGCTGTAATATGCAAATCTAGGAGGTTTATTCCTTAAATAATGACCTGGAAACCTGGAAACTAATATTTCCACTGGACATTACTACTATTTGTATTTTGTTGCATCGGCGTATGGTCGCATCAGCGTTTTATTATCGGCGTACAGTCACATCGGCATTTTGTCGCTCGGCATATAGTCGCCGGCATTTAGTCAGTCGCCGTTTTGTCATCGGCGTTTTGTCATGGACTCGGATAAAATACATCAAGGATCTTAGATTATTCTATGAGCTCGTGATTTTTTATCGGTATCCGGTTGCGCTTTGCGAGCAAAAGCGAGAGGGAGAGAAAAAGAGGACGATCTTTTCGCTCTCATTGAAAATGCTAACACTTGCGAAGAGAGCTTGTTCGCGCAAGCTCAGGACTAACGAGCTCGTTAACGGCTTAATTAGCGAACAGCCTCTATATATACGTACTACTATAATATATTTTAAGTTGCCACATCTCTATTCTTGTCACCGAGAAAACTGGACTCACATATGCATATATATTTTATATGTATGTGCACATATAGACAGAGGAGAAGAGAGAGAGAGAGAGAGAGAGAGAGAGAGAGAGAGAGCTTTTGACGACTGCTTCGAATCGTTGGCACAGACACTGAGACCTCGTAATTTATTGAGTAAATTTATAAATCCCAGCATATTTAACTCATGGCTTAATAAATAAGTAAATACGCTGAAGAACGTGTTATATTTTGTGAATTTTTAACAACAACTATAATACACGTCAATTTAATCATGTTAATTTGATGATTTTGTTTTATTTCTTTCAATTCATATGAAATTTTGTAAATAATATTTATTTTTTTTAATTCACCATGAGCATTTTTCACTAAAATATTCAGTTTGGATTCTTTCAACATAAGTTTGGCTCTATATGTGCATAGAGAGTGCAACACCGTAGAGTCACGAGATGCAGTTCCGATCGTCCTCCGCAGTGTACTCTCTCTCTCTCTCTCTCTCTCTCTCTCTCTCTCTCTCTCTGTCTCTCTTTTTTTCTCTAGCAATGTATGTCGTCCATTCGCGACGGCGCCGCAATGCTAATCTGACATTTGTAAATCATGCGTGTTGGAACGGATAAGGTATTACAACGTCTGAGACACGTCACGGAGAGCTCGATACGAACATAGGAGAACGCGAAGTTGGCATAGTTTGGAATAAAAAATTTGAACTAAGCTGAACATCAAGATTTAAGTATTAGATATCGATAGGATAAATTTTGTTTGAAAAATGAAATATTAATAGAATGTAAAATCAATTATTAATATTAAAAATGAACGAGAAGAATATTTAAAGTTTTTCAATTCGTGTCGTAAAATTGTATACAAAAATGAAAAAAAAAAAACAAAAAAAAACTGGAGCACAACATGAAATAACGAGAACTAACGACAAAGAAAAATTGAAGCAAATGATGAGCGGCATCGAAATCGAAGTGATCAGTTTTAACATAACAGGGTGAACACTTCGAGACTATAGTTTTTTTAAATCACCATGTTTTCAGAATTGTTGGCAAATCGAATGACATTGTTCATTCATTGGAAATAATCAATAATTTAAGGAAAGAATCCGAAGAATGAAAGAAATGATTTTTTTAATATCGTCAAAAGATAAGAAGGGAAAAATAGCAACGAAAAAAAAAAACTAAAAATATTGAAGGAACGTTACTAACCTCGACGACGAAGTAGAGGGAATCACCGGGTAGGGCGTGTATGGCGAGGTAGCGGCTGGCGGACACCAGGGGTTGAAGGCAGGACCGCGCAGCCGTGACACCGCTACCACGCATGCTGCATGCTTCATTTCGTCGCCGCTACGCCCTGCGTCCTCACTGAAACACGATCGAGACACGAAAAAAGCCATTAGATAACACGGAAACACTACAAAACCAAAAAGAATTTCATAACAAACGAGAATGTGTATTAAAGAAAAAAAGCGACGAATTTATTGGAAATAAGAAGAAAACAGTGGCGGAGAAATATGGATCGATGATAAAATATTTTAGAAGGAGACGAGAGAATTAGGTACGTGGGAATGTTACGATTGTATGTAAAAAGCATGGGCTGAAAGTGGAATGTGGGAGAGAGAAATTCAAGAAACACTCCCGGGGTGAGGAAACTGGCTCATACCTATTTGCAGTATTATGTATGTGGCAGAGAAAGTTGTAAATTTTCAACGTTTGCTTGTCGCATATACTTATTCTATAACTATATTTGCATAGGTGAGGTTGATATGACTAACATACGAAGGGTAAAACGAAAAAAAAAAGAAGGAGAAAAGAGAGAAAAGGAGGGAGTTCGACGGTGAGAAAGAAAGGGAGGAAAAGAGGGCGAAAGAGAAAGAGAGAAAGAACAGAGAAAAAAAAGAAGAAGAAGAAGAAGAGGGGTCGAGAGGAAAAAGGAGAGACGAGTAGAAATGACACTCGTAGGCGGGCCTCTGACCTGCCATGAACTACCGTAAGATAGTAAAAGCTCGAGGTGTATCGCTTCCTCGTCACGATGTCTGCCTTTACCTTCGCGCCCGAGAAAGAGCCATACTACGAACATAGCACGAGTTATGTACATATATATATATATATATATATATATATATATATATATATATGCGTGTGTATGTGTGTGTGTGTGTGTGTATGTGTGTACCAAATACATTTATTCATGTACGGATCATAAAGAGGTGTGTTTGAATACATTTATATATTTACAACAGCATATTCAAGTAAGAATGATATTGCACAGCATTAAAAAAAAAAACAAACAGATCGTAAATTGTTCCGAAACTATGTAGACTTATGTAAATTTGAAACAAAATGTTTTTCTCGTGTCCGAGTCTTCAATCGAAATTCTTTCAGTCGATTCATCCTTATTTTATTTAATCAAATTCTATTTTACATTTTATCCTATTTCGAGGTCGATCTAATGGTAATGATTCTTATAAGTT